>JAOANR010000014.1:13589560-13636092 GCA_030278955.1 Hygrophila difformis | reverse complement strand
ATCCTCGACCAAGTAAACTCCGGCCCAGTGGTAGAAACTCCTACCAATTGACAATGATCAAAAAGTTCCCTGAGTTCTTCCGCGCGGTCATAAAGGAATACACCGCCATGCACTTCCTCTGCACAAGCTATCTCGTTCCAGTCGCCCAAAACAATCCAAGGTATATTCACCAAATCAGCGACCAATTTTAAAGACTCCCAATTGCTTTTGCGCCGTTGATAATTCGGATCAGCATAAAGGAAGGTAGAGGCCCATCGGCTCGTCCCTTTAGATAGTTCCAACGTGATCATCCTCTGCCTATTGAGATCCACCAAATTGTGAACCTCCATCCTCTGCGTCCAGCCAGCCCTCACTACCTTTTGAGTCCATCTCTTCGCCATCCTGGAATGCCTCACCTGTAATATTTTGGAGTAGCAAAAACTAGTTTGCAGTATCCAACCCTGTCGAGGACTCCCCTTTCTCTCGCAATTTATGGCCGTGATCAGTTCTAGGCCGTTTAACACCATGAGGGGTAGCAGCCCTACGCCATCTCTCTCCATCAAATGGAATCATCGCAAGAGCTGTGTTCTCATCATCCTCAACAGCGACAGATTGTGGAACCACATCGACTCCCTTCCCCTTCACACCACCATCCTTCTCACCAGAAACTTTGCGCTCCACGACAGGCTCCCTAATCTCCTCCGTTATATTAGGCGTAGGATCCTCTACCTTTTTCCGTGGTGGTCGAGATCTCCTATTGCCTTTCCGAACCACATTTAGCCATTCACCAAACACAGGCTCCTGGCTATACTCATCAACCTCATGCATTCCATGATCTTCGTTCACATCCTCGCCAGAAGACGGTACATTAGAGGCCTCCTGCCTAGAAACTTCAGCATCCTCCACTTCCTTTGACTCCTGCACATGAGTGCAATTCCGATCAAAGTGGCCATATCGCCCACATTTAGTGCACAAGAGGTGCAATCCTTCATATGATATTGTTAACCACTCATCGTTCACCAATATTTTTCCCGTGACTGGCTTAGTTAAATCTAGCGCTACACAGACGCGAGCAAATCTTCCCTTAGATGAATCACGAGTGCTATTATCAAACTTTATCACGTCCCCGATACCAGAAGCCAATGCCCACAAGATGTCCTCACGGAACCTATGCATAGACATTCCATTCATCCGCGCCTAAACCAGGGTTTTGTTAACCTGTGTCGTTCGTGGATTAAAATCACGCGTCCAAGGCATGACGGCAAGGTAGTGATTAAAGATCATCCAGGGACCGCCATTCACTACAGTTTCCCGGTCCGATAACAGATCAAATCGCACGACAAAGCAACCATAGCCAACATCAATTAGTGTCATCATCCCTTCAATTTTCCACATGCGCTTAAGTCGGTCATGCAGCGCCATATATCCGACGTACGTGCCAAGCGGCTTGATAACCAGTGCGTCCTCCCATTCCTTGCTGGCGTCAACTTCTACTTCTTCAGCAATAGTGAATTTTGGAATCGATTTATTCGGTCCAACAAAGGATTTTTTAATCAGCCCTTCGGCGATAAGATCTCGTCGAACTCGCACAGGGTTGGATGGCTGACTCGCACCCTTCAAGAGATCAGCGAATGACGGAGTAGCCCCCCAGGGTCATGAGGCGCCTGCGCCGCCGCTCCTGGCGGAGCGCCACCGAAGCCGGAAGGCTGGACGGAAGACGTGGGTGGCAAGGCAGCCGCCCCAGGCAGAGACGGAAACCCTAGGAAATTCATAACTCCGTCCAAAAAAAAAAAATCCTATATTTTTTTTTGGCTTGTGGTAACTTTAATATTTATATATAAAAACAATATTATTTACAACGGCCTTTAAAAATTATAGCTGAAAAAGTAGAATTAATTTAAAATATTTATTTTATTTAAATGGCCTTTAAAAACAATATTATTTTTTTTTTGGCTTGAGCTGAATGAATGAAATACTCCAAATAAGCATGCACAATTTTCCAAGAGTAGAATTAATTTAAAATATTTAATTTAGATAACTATAAAAAATCTCTACAACTAACAGTTATTTTGTGATAGTTATTTTTAAGAGGTAATAATTAAAATAGGCCACCAGAAGGAGTCATTTCCACTTTTAAGCCACCATATTTTGATTTAGAGAAAAAAGCCACTAGAAGGATTTTGGGCTTGAATTTAAGCCATTGGGCTGGAATTCGGGTCGCGATGGCCTAAAAATGAAAATGACTCATTCTGCTGGCCTATTTTGGTTTTTTTTGAATTATTTCTTTATTTTATGTAATTAAGATAAATAAAATTCATTCTGTGCCATCATTTATGTCATACTTTCTTTTTTTTTCTTGTTCCAACATTTTTTTATTTCATTTCCATTTTAAAAATAATTAAATATTAATTGCCAAACATAAACATGTCCGTAAAATTTCTTGCATTTAATATCAATTATTCCTACATAAAATACCATGTCCGAAAATTTTGGGATACTTATAATAAAATACGTTTATTTTTACTTTATAATTTATTTGAATATGTATTTGTTTTACTTATTTTATAATATATTTAAATTAATATTTATTTTATTTCTTATATTACTCCCTCCGTCCTATTAATAGTGTTAAAAAAAAGTAACTTAAAAATTTATATAATGTGATTGTAATGAGTTACATTAATATTTCACTTAAAAATAACTTAAAAATTTATTTCTTATATTACTCCCTCCGTCCTATTATAATGTGATTACAAAGGGAACAAAGGGAAGGGATAGGTGGTCGGGTGGAGATTCGAATCCCCAACCTATAGGTTGGGAGTTGGGGGACTTACCACTGGAGTAAGTCCCCAACCGCATAATTTTAATTAATTAATTTATTTATTTGTGATTTACTCATATGTGTCTGTAGGGTGGACTGGAATTATTAATGGTAGTGGGTGATTTGAAAATTTAATATATTTATTTATTAACGTGAGGTAAGGGTAGGTTTGACGATTAATATTTAATTATTTTTTAAAATAAAAATAAAATAAAAATATTGGAAGAAGAAAAAAAAGAAAGTATGACATAAATAATGACACATAATGAGTATTATTTATTTTAATTAAATAAAATAAAATAATAATTGAAAAAAAAACTAAAATAGGCCACCAGAAGTAATCATTTCCACTTTTAGGTCATCGCAGCCTGAATTACAGCCCAATGGCCTAAATTCGGGCCCGAAATCCTTCTAATGACCTATTTTCCTAAATCAAAATATCATGGCCCAAAAGTGGAAATGACTCCTTCTGGTGGGCTATATTAGTTATTACCTCTATTTTTAATTTAATTAGATAAATAAATAAATTAGATTATTAGTACCATGAAGGTCTATATTCTATATTAAATTACAGATAGTATAAATGATTTAGGAGTACCATTATGAATTAGTGGGATACATGATTCTTTTTCTATTATTTTATTTTTAGTTTTTAAAACTTTTAATTTAGTGAACAAAAATACAAAGAGACACGGGACCCAATGCCATTAAGTTTAGTTTTTGAGACTCAATGTCAGGAAAGAAGTGGAGGCAGAAGCATCAATACCGATGTGATTTTGAATTTTTGAGTTCTCAAATGTAATCATTATTTGTGTTGATACATATATATATATATTGATATATATATATATATATATTGTGTGGGTGATCGAATGGTCCACTATTTCCGATATTTTCAGCCTACGCTGATTCCAATGCGGGAACTCTACAGAGGGACCTTTCCTTGAATAATATTTATGCGTGTTCAATTAGCCAATAGGTTTATAGAGTTCCCTTCCCTTGAATAATATTTATGTGTGTTCAATTAGCCAACAGGTCTCATAAGCATCATGTAGAAAATATTTATGTGTGTTAAATTACGTGTGTTCAATGACCCCGCTAAAACTTCAATGCCATAGAACACCATCCAGGTATGTGAAGACACATTGTGTCCATCTTTTTTTAATAGAGAATTCAAGGACACTTCATTCATCTCTACTGCATAATTCGTTTATGCAAATTCAAATCCACAAGAAAAAGCAAAGTCTGAAATTCATAGAAGGCAGAATGAAAGCATAGATAATCCATCCAAGTGTCCATCTTTTTAATCAAAAACTTATACTATGTTAATACCTAGATTTCAATTGATTCACCATCCAAAGAAAATTTCCTATCAAAGCAGCAACAAATAGAGCACATAGCACAATTCTGTTTCCAAGAACAGCAAAGCTATCAACACTAACTCAAAGCCACAATCAGCTACTATATATTACTTTGCTGATGGGAAGAAGATAGGTGAACCAGAATCTCAATCTTCCCAGGAGGGGCATTGCTCTTATTATTCTCTTTCTCGTTCTTTTTCTTCTTCTTATTCTTCCTCTGCATTTCGCAAGCAAAGGCCTTTTCAAATGCCTCCACACGGTGCGCCAGTGCATTCACCATTCTTGTCTGAACTGTGACGAATCCCATATATGAAAATAGTAGCTTCGTTCTTCTCAAATAACAGAGTCATGATGTTCATCATCTTCTCATACATTGCACCTTGTTCTTCTTCACCTATGAAAACACAAAATTTCTTGATAGATTAGCTAGGATTATGATCTAAAATTTTGGAAACTACTTTACCTGCTTCAGTCTTGTTCTCTGTGAAAATAGCAAGTCATGTTTAGGCAGCCACTGTGATTCGAGCAAAAACAGTCAAACGGTGAGGGTGAATGACCGAGGTGGAAAGAAACAAAACAAAAACAAAGATAACCAATAGAAGGAAATAGACTAATAAAAAAAATAGAAGGAAATAGACTAATAAAAAATTATAATAAAAAAATTAATCATTTAAAGGAGGAGAATAGAACTGTGTGTGCAAAGATGGGGGAAAGTCATTACCTCAAAACCAACCTGCAAAACAAAAACAAAGAAGATGGTATTGGCGTAATATAATACGAAACAGAAGATTATGAGTTAAACGTGAAGAATAGGAGGAAGTGGGAAGCAATAGCAATAGCGGAGGCAGAGGAAAATTAAAAAGAGGAATCTATAGAAAGCGATAGCGATCTCCGGTAAGAAATTGAAGTTGCGGGTTAGGGTTTACCAGGAAAACGGCAACAGCAAGGATATCCACGCAAGACACGACCGCACCACACCTTCGATGCGCGCTACGGCAGAGATATCCGGCGGACGAATCTGCAGAAAATCCATAGTACCCATAAGATTTAATTGAAAAGAATGGAATTCAAAATTTGAATACAGAACTTTTTTTTTTCCGAAAGAGCGAGATTGGAAGGAGAGAGGTTGAATTTTTAATCTGGGGAGAGGGAGGAAGACGGATGGAGACAGTAGAAATTAGGGGTTTTAAATAGAGTGGGTAAAAGAGATTTGGAATAGTGAGTTGTTCTGATGAATTAAATATTGGGAACAAATTGGATGGAAATAACTAATTTCCACGTAATTCTCATTTTTTTTTTAATAAATTCAGGGTTGTGCAGTGGGTGAGAGAGAAAAGAATAAAATATTGATGTGTGAGGGGTGAAAAATGGGCGGGAAACTGTGTGTGTAGAATGTTATTAGTTTTAATGTTATAAAGGATTATTATTTATTAATTAAAAATAATTTAAATTATAAAAAATAATAAATTATCCGATAATTTATAAAAATTATTAAATTTTCAAAAAAGATTATAAAAAATTATCCGATAGTCTGTATCCGATTGAATCCGTATTCGTCATATATCCGTCATGTATCCGTACTGTATCCGTAATCCGGAATATCTGAAACCGTATTGGTATCTGGCCCATCCGTATTCGATTCCGAATTCGACAAAAAAAAATATGGATATTATCTGTATCCGACACTATCCGACCGTATCTTTGACACCAGCTTTGTTTGACAAAGCACTAAATCGAATCAGTTAATTTGTGAGATAATGTGAGATAAAGTAACTTTTTTAAAAAGATAAAACAATTTTAAATAATGTTCAACAAACTCTTTGAAATCATTGTATGTAGTATCATTTTATTAGATTTCATGTATATAGCATCGTTTTAGATTTCAATTTATTGTAGATGAAAAATTGGTATCGAAATTGCCTGTTAACCGTAAAAGAGTTTGATTGAATAATGTTGGAGGAATTACAAAACGATTTGCAGAAAGAAATTGCAGGAATGTAAGAAAGCTGTAAAGAATTAAAATACAGAAAGCGGTAAAGAAATTAATTGCATAAAGGAACGAACAGGAAGGAAAAATGCATAAACTATAAAGGAATGTAAAAAATTAAAGTGGTTTTCTTCTGAGATGTCAAGGTGTCCCGCGCTGTTGCATTGTCTTGGGTATTTATCGAAGGTCTTCAACCCTTCATGCCAACCTTTCAAGTCATGCTGCGTAACTCCCCACTAGGCCTTGACTTCAACTGCCGTTGATCATTTCGGGGAACCGTCACTCATGATATGCCTTTTCCCGCTCGGCAACTCCTTAGCTCAAATGTAGACTGCGCTGCCACTTAGAAAGTTGGGCCGATACGAATTGGGCCTAACTGAATGGGTTCAAATAAATGCTAGGTCAACAGATGACCCCCTCGCGCAATTTGTCTGATTAGACTTTCTAAGACGAATTTGTGCGTTCAATATAGGCTTGACCCATTTAGATCTAAAAAGGCATCAAGTTCGCTAGAGGACAACAACTTGATCATTTTTTTTCCCTTTTCCACCATCGATCTGCATCGTCAGACACCGCGGGTTGTTGCCAACCATCGTTCACGAAGGTCCAGCTGCCGCCGGAGAGCTACCAGCCGCCACTCGTGATCTCAGGCCGCCATCAGGAAGCTAGCCGCCGTTGGTATATACCTTGGCCGCCATTCTTGAGGCCCCAGCCGCCGCCTGCATACTTTGCCAGCCGCTCGAACAGCATCCTCGGCCGCTGTTCACATCGCGAGTCGCCGGGCTTTGAGTGTCAGCCGCCCTGCTCAGGCCGCCAGTCTGGCTTTAACTGCCATCCTTCCGAAGCTCGGCCGCCATTGAAACCTGCTTAGCCGCCATTGGCCTTGCTCAGGCTGTTATCCGCCTTGCTCAGGCTTCTATCCGCCTTGCTTAGGCTGTCATCCGCCTTGCTCGGGCTGCTACGCCTTGCTCAGGTTGTTATCCTCCTAGCTCAGGCTGTCATCCGCCTTGCTCAGGCTGTTATCTGCCTAGCTCAGACTGTCATCTGCCTAGCTCACGTTGCCATCCGCCTTGCTCAGGCTGCTCCAACACGTCTCCAGCCGCCACTCGGAGGTTTCCAGCCGCCGCTACAATGCTCCGGGCCGCCGCATTCAGTCCTTCTCGCAGCCACTTGGGCTTCGCCATCCGCCTCTTAGAGCTTCGCCAGACCGCCACCAGAGACCTTCCAGCCGCCATAAAAAGAGTCCTAGTCGCCCTCCAGGAAGCTTCGGCCTCCGTTTCTGTCTCTGGGCCGGCACTCCTTGATCCTTCATCAGCTGCATCCTCGAATTGTTGCAGCCGCCGTTCGATCTTCTCCAGCAGCCACCAAACAAGCCCCAGCCGCCACCAGACAGGCCCTGGCCGCCATTTCTTGGTGCCCAGCCGCCACTTACCTTTGTTCAGGTACCACTCGCTTGTCTGTGTTGGCCGCCACTTGTTCGCATTATGGCTCAGGTTTGCTTGTTATGTTCGGCTTTGTTTCGTTTGCTATGTTGCGTCTCTTGGAACACATATTATATTTTGTTTGATGACATAGGACTCCGTGTAATCTCCTACGCCAGCTGCCACTTCACAGCCTCAACCCGCCGCTGTGCAGTCCTCAGGCCCCATTGCTCGGCCTTCCACTACCACTCATGCGTCGAACGAGCCTCAACTTTCGCTCAACAACTCAACCGCCTAGAAGGAGGTGCCAGCTGCCACCTTGACAGCTCCAGCCGCCAACTCTCAGCTGTCAGCCGCCACTCAGCCTGTCCCGGCTGCCACTCACTGGTCTGGCTTCGCTGCCTCTTGAAGGTCTTAGAAGCCATGGCGACCTCTTGGATGCCTTAGAGGCCATGACATCCTCTTGGAGGCCAAGGCGTCCTCTTGAAGGCCTTAGAGGCCATGATGGCCTCTTGGATGCCTTAGAAGCCATGGCGGCCTCTTGGATGCCTTAGAGGCCATGGCAGCCTCTTGAAGGCGTTAGAGGCTATGGCGGCCTCTTAGAGTTTGTCGATGGTTTCTAGCCTGGGTTGTTTCCACCCAGGATCATTGCAGAAGCCACCCGCATTGGTTTGTTTTCCTCTTTACCGAACTTCACTTCTTTGAGATGAGTTCCCTGTAGAGGCTGACGCTTTTCATCTTGTTCCTCAAGGAACTTTTCCAAGTGGGCCGCCTTCTCGGCCAGCTGGGCAAGGTCATTGGAATTATGTACAATTAATGTTCTTTTAGTTTAGGCACCATATTTGCCACTGTGATGTTGACTATCTCCCTATCAGGGACATCCATTGTGCACCGACCTTTAAGCCGTTGCAGCCTATTAATAAATATACTTGCCGCCTCATCGGCAAACTGTTTAGTATCAGTGAGGTCTGCGAGACTGGCCTGTGTTAGTGGTATGTGGAACCTGCCATGAAATGCTCTTTCTAAATCGGCCCAGTTTTGGATAGAGTTCGGCTGCAAGGATGCAACCATGCAAAGGCAGGTCCAGTGAGGGATGAACTGAAGAGCCTCAGCTTCAGCCAGTCATTAGCCACCGCTTCCCCACACTGAGCGGTAAACCTTCCTACATGTTCCATAGTGGGCTTGCCGTCGTCCCTTGAGAATGTGGAGAACTCGGGCATTTTGAAGCCCCGTGGATATGGATGCATAGTATCTACCCAATCAGGATAAGGTTTTCTGTATGTAGGCCGTTCCGTTGGCCTCAGTTGAATCCCAAAGTGTTGTTGCATCATGTCTGCAAGAAACTCAGGTGACACTGCCGGTGCCTGCGTATGAGGCATGGCGACTGGAGGTGTAGCAGGAGCAATGGTGGCTGGTGTGGCATGAGTCACAGCCACTCTACATGGTTGTGGCGTATGCCCCCAGGGCTGTGGCGCCTGCCCCCCTGGCTGCGGCGTCTGCCCCCAAGGCTGTGGCGCCTGCCCCCCGGGCTGTGGCGTCTGCCCCCAGGGTTGTGGCGTCGGTACTGGCGAGTAGTTAGCCACATAAGGCATAGTTGGAACGTTTGGCATATGAGGTACCGCTTGTTGTGGCGGCATGCCAAGGCCACCAAAGGCTGCCGTACAATCTGGAGAAGCACTAAAGGCCAATAAACAACCTGGTGCTGCGTAGATCGGCGCTGAAGGCGCCGCATATCCAAAACTCGGCATCGTAGGTGCCGCTAGGGTAAAGGCATAAGCAGCCTGATAAGGAAATAAGAACGGACTGGCCAAGCCCCCGGATTCAGGGAGTGGTGGCTGGCCAGGTGAGGTTCCCCAATCCCTCTGTTGTCCGTCTGACGGCCCTGGGCATGGGCGACTAGGCGACATATTAGCGCTGTTGGCTGAAGCTGTTACTTCTTGCTGAGCTCGCAATGAACTGAACCTCTGTCAATTTGATCGGTCATGGCAGGCCTCAATACATCCATAAGATGCCTCGTAAGTAGAGAAATGAACTCGGCCATCGGTTCTGTCATCGACAACCGCATTTGTTCTGTCAATGTGGGGGTTTGCATAATCCCCTGTTGTGATTGTGAGGTGCTCGCCATCTCAATGGCGTCCTCAGATGATGTGCGAATCGGCGTTTTTTCCTGTATCAACATTTCTTCGAACTTTTTTGTCAGATCGCTTACAATATTTCCAGATCTGAGGCGCATGCACTTCTTTGAAAGCGGATATAGCTTCAACTTCGATCCCACTAGGCGTGCCAATTTGTTAACTGTAAAAGATTTTGATTGAACAATGTTGGAGGAATTACAAAACGATTTGCAGAAAGAAATTATAGGAATGTAAGAAAGTTGTAAAGAATTAAAATGCAGAAAGCGGTAAAGAAATTAATTGTAGAAAGGAACAAACATGAAGGAAAAATACAGAAAACTGTAAAGGAATATAAAAAATTAAAGTGGTTTTCTTCTGAGATGTCAGGTGTCCTGCGCTGTTGCATTGTCTTCGGTATTTATAGAAGGTCTTCAACCCTTCATGCCAACCTTTCAAGTCATGCTGCATAACTCCCCACTAGGCCGTGACTTCAACTGCCGTTGATTATTTCGGGGAACCACCACTCATGATCTGCCTTTTCCTGCTCGGCAACTCCTTGGCTCAAATGTAGACTGCGCTGCCACTTAGAAAGTTGGGCCGATACAACTTGGGCCTAATTGAATGGGGGTCTAACTGAATGGGTTCAAATAAATGCTGGGTCAACATTGCCAAATCTAATTTATCACTCACATGTGACTAATGTACTTCCTCCGTTCTTTATTTATTGACCCGTTGAGTATTTGACTACTATTCACCTACACACTTTGATTTAAAATTTTATCATAATTATACAAGTTAAAATATAATCAAGTGTTATCTTGTTAGATTCGTCTCGTCTTATAGTTTTTTAATATCGAAATTTTAGAATTTTTACTTATACTGAACTTGAGTTATTAATGGTTTAAAATATGCATAGGACAGTGCGTAGGTGGTCCGTAGCAAAAAATAAAAAAATAAAAAAAATGGAGGAAGTATTATTCACGTACAGATTATTTAGAAATGGGCTAGAGGATAACGTATTGGGCCATCTTGTCAGGCCCATTACTTATACTGCATAACTAAGGGATAAGTGGGAGAAAAGAACAAAAATATCTACTGAGACGGAAGGTGGTACTTGTTTATTTATCCGGGATGGGGCTGTTCTTCTGTCGTAAGAAATGTCTACTGCCTTCCTTTTGAATTCATGGAGTTCGCGTATCTCATAAACTAGAGGATATGGCTGCGCGTGTCATGAGCGGCACCGCAATTCTCCGATGCTGCGCGGTGTCTCCGCCGCTAGCTACCCTCAGGTACTGTGCGCAGGCGCGGCAATCGCAATCTGTTCAATTTTGCTGCTCTACTGGCTACTCCATTTCACGGCGACTTCACTATCGACTCATTTCTTGTGGCTGGGGAAGAGTTTTTATTCGAAAGTACTCGGTGGTGGATGAGTTTTTAGAGCTTGCGTCAGTGCGGAACCGTGGCAGAGTTCGCGCCTCAAACAAGTACGTATTTGGCTTCTTCTCGTAGATACATTCTTTCATTTGCCTAAACCAATTCTCCGTCGTTGGTATGCAAAATTTAAAGTGGTTTGGGTTTTTTCAAGGTTGGTTTTTTGTTAAACGATCATGAGGTTAGTGATTGAAGATATTGAAGTTAAAGATTTTCTCCCAATAGTTGGGATAATCGACTAATTGTTGAAGTTCAAGGTTTTGTGGCAAGCGCATTATCGTAACTATTAAAGACATCATAGAGTACCGTTAAACCAAAATTCCACTGTTACTTTCTTGTCCCTAATGCTTGGGAAATAGGAAATGAAATCAGGGATCACAAGTGACCAGCCGCAAGCACTACCATGATACTGATATGAATTTGTGTTTGTGTTTGAGGCTGATTATGTCTTGCCTTAATATCCCAAGGCATAAATTTTTATGTTAAGTATTCCTACATCGATTATATGTTCAGTTGGGTGTCACTTCGTTTTCAAGAGGATGGGTGTTAAGTATTCCCACATTGTGTATAAACTGGGAATCCCCTTACTTGTATGGACCTGATCTATTCACTCATGGCCAATTGATTTTGGGTTGTAACCTCATATCCATTGTCTTTCTAACATTTTATAATCGTGTTTTATAATCCACATGTGTAGAATGGCCATGAGGTTCAATTTTAACATGAATATAAACTTCATGCTCACTTTATTAAATGAAACATGAATATATTATATAGATATATATATAATATTATATATATATATATATATATATAGGCACATAACACAATATATTTAACTCTAACAATAAAATATAAACCTACATTTAAATAAAATTATTGTAACAACTTTTTAATCAATTTCTAATAATAAGCGTGCATTCTAGATATTTGGTTAGACTAAAGTCTACATGAAACCTAAAATCAGTTAATAATTGGTAGTAATATCACAACTTCCATCTGCCATGGTTACATCTGGAAAATTCGTTTGCAGATTGGAACTGAAAAGTGGTGAAGTTCTTGAAAATAAGTCGGAGAAGCAGGTGCTTCAGAAAGGGTTGCTGCTAGAATTTAGGAAAGACCCAGAACGGGTATTGTTAGGAGTTGCTCAAAAACCAGATGGCAAGAAAAATTGGATAGTTGCTGATCAGGTTTCAATACGATTGTATAATCCGTGTTATGTTGCTTGATCATTGGTTCCTTCTTTAACTTCTGAAGACCCTACTATCCTTCTATTTATTTCTTTATCTGATCTTGGTAATTGGTATACAGAATGGCATCATGACATCCATTAAGCCACAACAGATCACTTTCATTGTGCCTGGTATCAACAACCTTGATCACAAAGAGATAGCAAACTTCATTCAGAAAGCTCATGATAATTTGGTGGGTGACTCATATAGTATTGAGTAGAATGGAAACACTCTTGAAAAAAATTAGGAATCTCTATGTATGCTTATATTTTGCTTTCAGGACCCTGCCTTGCTGGAGTTTGCATGGATGGAGCTTCTCGAAAAGAAACAATCAATTACTGTGCAGGACCTTGCAGAAGTATGTCTTTTAAATTACCACATTTTTATATTATGTTCCTGTAATGACTAGTGTCCCAATTCATTCTAACAGATGATTTATGGTAGTGCGGAACCTCTCGAGAGCTATTCTGCTCATCTGTTGCTTTCAAATGATGATGTATACTTCACAACTTTGGAGACTAAAGGTTCATATTCTGTTTATGGGCCTAGATCTGCTGTTCAGGTTTGCTGCACTCCTGTTAAATGTTGCCTGTTAAAAATATATCCTGGTATTTCCAATGTTCGGTGCAGTTTTGTCCATCTTTTACTTGAGCACATTGGTGGTCCTTGGAGATGAATGATTTGTCATTGAAATGTGCTGTGTTATAATCTGTATTTGCTATTTTGAGTTGGTAAACTGTTTGAGACATGACAAACATGATTTATTTCTAGGTTGAAGAACTTTCACAAAGAATGCTTGCCAAACAGGCTGCAGAAAGGGAACTTGAAGAGTTTGTTAATTTGCTGAAATCTGCCAAGAGAATGCCTCTTCACTCAAAGCCTTCAAGGTCTATGTGGAAAACTGAAGATAAAAATCGAAAGAATATTGAATATCTAGAAGCATATGCAATTGATGATTATATGAATGAAGATGGAAAAAGAATTGCTGGAATGGTAACCTGTCAACCTTACCTTTTAATCCGGTGTTTGTGTCGGTGTATCGTTCCTTTGAACATTTAAAGTGAGCGGTGAATAGAAGCAAATGATTCATAGTACATCTTAGGATTAAAACGTGTTTGCCACATATATCCATTATAAATATATAATATACAATTTACTTCACGCAGATTCTGAAGGCCATGGGACTTGCTAAAACGGCAGCTGCTGCTGTTAATCTCCTTGTTGATATTGGGTATTTCCCAGTGCATGTAAACCTTGAATTGTTGAAGTTAAATATCCGTACTGATTTTCAGGAAGAGATTCTTGAAGCTGCTGAAAATCTTTTGTTTGAGTCACCTGACCTGGATGAGGTATGCTTGTTGCACAATCTCTACTGGTTTAAAGAAATGCAACAAAGTCAGTAGCTTTTTGCTCTCTACTACATTCTATACTACTGGGCTTGCATTTACTTTAATTCAATTGAAGTTGCAGGAATATGTTTCTTTCCCTTCTATCTTTATTTGGGCCCTTTTACCTCATGCCTATGTCCTCTCTTGTGATTAAACACACAATAAGTAGCACAACAAATCCCAGACTTACATCCAATCTGGTTCATTTATAGATATTCTAATAATTCTGTATTCTGGATTTTGTATTAATTCTGTATATTTTGTGTATATCTATACTATAGCAGGACATCGACGGAGATTTTAAACATTAAATGCAATAGCCCATTCTAGAATTTAGCAGTAGCATCTAGGGTATCCATGCTGATGTAATCCATGTTCTTTGGTGCAAATCTGGTTTGGCTATATATTCAGCCATGCACAATAGATGATGGGTATGCAGAATGCGAATATTCGAACTTCAAACTTTCACGCATGTGCAAAATCTATGTTTTTACTTGTCTATTCGCAGATAGATTTATTTGTGTGGAGTTCCAAATTTATATGGGTAAGAAAGGATTATTTAAGAGTAAACTAATTCAGTTTATTTGGTAATATTAAGTAATACAGTACATTTTAGATTTAGAACATTTGAATTATTTCCCAAGCTACTGGAAAATTATGTTAGGTTATATTATTTTACCTTTTTAATTTAGTTCCTAATGTACCATTGTGATGATAATGCCTCTGTACATAGGACATTCTTTTATTAATGTCACTTGAAAAATTAGATCTTTTAATTTGAGCATAGTTATCAGAGTTCTAAGCAAAAATTCAAGTCTTCCAATTTTTTTATAGGTCTTCTTGTTGCCCCTTTAATAGGAATTGCTGAGTCTCTACATTCATAGCCCATTACAGAAACTTAGACAGTAGGTAAAGTTAGATGCTTCCTTTTTTGAGTTAAAAGATCATGAACTATACCTACCACTTATGTGTTGTTTGTTTTTATTTGTTGCTTTGGTGACTTGTTGAGAATCTTACCAGTTACCAAGAACAATGTCAATGGAAGTATCTCATTTGTTTATAGAACTGTTCATTGCTATCTTTTGTAGCTTTTCATTAAGATAATTACAATTCATTCTGCTCAATTGTCTGGTATTTAAGAATAAGTCTGACTGGATCTTTTTGTCCATAGCTTATTTCGTTTATAATTGTTATTTCATCATGCACAGAACAGAAATTGAATGCGTTCTTATACCTCTTTTAGCTGCGTATTTACATGGTTTTGCTGGCAGGGTGACCGAAAGGACCTAACTTACATGAAGGTTTATGCCATTGATGTTGATGAAGCTGATGAGGTACATCTTGCTAATTGTTCTGAGGATTCTTTGTCATGTTGATGTGATTGGTGGCGTTGGAAGTTACTGAATATATCATTGAGTTGTATGAAAATTACTAACAACCAGGCACATGCAGCTTGATGATGCATTGAGTGCTCGTAGGCTTCAGGATGGCCGAATAGAGGTGTTTATTCACGTTGCAGATCCGACTCGATTAGTTTTGCCAGGAAGCAATATAGACAAGTACATATGACATTCATGTAAATTTACGTTTCAAAAATTATTTAATTTTAATGAGGCATTTTGTAATATGGTTGTTGATTTAGAGAGGCAATGAAGAGGGGAACTTCTGTGTTTCTACCAACTGCTACTTACCCCATGTTCCCGGAGAAATTAGCAATGGAAGGCATGAGTTTGAAGCAAGGGGAGCACTGCAAAGCCATCACAGTTGCGGTTGTGCTGCATTCAGATGGCAGGTAACTGGGTGTGAGAAATTAGTAATTGGAACAAAAGTATATGTACCAATATATCTTCCATGCCTTGGAATATGGGCTTAAGCCATTTGTCATATTCTGTCTCAATTTGATATACTCCTATTCTATATTCACAGTGTAGGTTTGTGAATAGGTAGGGTTAATATATGGAAACATCCATTGAAAATATCCGAAAAGAACTGGCATTTTGCTTAAAAGTTAAGGACATACATTGTGTATAGGAAGGAGTATAATATATGGAGCTTGGAAGAGAGTCAGTGAACATATTCGTTTTTTTGTTGCTAGCAGAGTCATATAAGCAATAAATAGTACTTCATATCTACAACTGTTTTGACCCTTTGCATCAGATTAATCTTTTTTTATTAGATTACCTGATATTTCTGCATGATATGGCTGTAAATATGTTATTCTTCATCTTTCATAACCCTCGCATTTGATTCCTTATATGCAAAAGTGCACCTTGTCCCCTAAAAGTCTTCTTGCTGACAACTTTATGTTATGGAATAGAGTTTTCACTAAACATTTCAATGCATGCTATGTGAAGAGGGCTAGAAAATGGTCTTACTCTTATGATTTATCATAGCATTGCAGAATACTCGGTGGATAACACCATCATCAAACCAACATACATGTTAACATATGAGAGTGCGACAGAACTTCTCCATTTGAACCTTGAAGAGGAGACTGAACTCAGACTTCTTTCAGAGGCTGCTGCACTCCGATTTCAATGGCGTCAGGGACAGGTTAATATTACTGTTTTGTGAGGTGCAACAAACTTTTTTGCCTCTCTGGATGATCGCATGACCTTATTGAAAAATGTTCTTTCTTTACTATCATACTCTCGTCATTCAGAAGTAAATGTCATTTTTTTAGAAGATTTTTTTGATTCATAATTAAATGCCAAGTATTTTGGTAGATTCTTTCTTCCACTTCTGTTTTAGTATTTAATAATTGAAATGACTTTTTGTGTAATTTTTATCTTATAACGAGAAGCGTAATGAAAATTCAAGTTCCCAGTTTTCTTAATCTTATTGTGCACAAGTTTCTCATGTATTTAAAGAAGGGAGTATAATTTATCTCTGAATCTACAATTTTCATATTCTCTGCATTTACATCATTCCAACTGCATCCATCTGTATTTGATAAGAATTTCCATTCTAGGGTGCAATAGACACATCCACGATAGAAACCAGAATCAAAGTGACTAATCCAGATGATCCAGAGCCCTTGATCAAGCTGTACGTGGAAAATCAGGCTGATCCTGCAATGCGACTTGTGTCTGAGATGATGATACTTTGCGGCGAAGTTATTGCCACTCTTGGTTCTTTAAACAATATTCCTTTGCCTTACCGGGGGCAACCTCAATCAAACATTGATATCTCTGCCTTTTCCCATCTTCCTGAAGGCCCTGTAAGAAGCTCTGCGATGGTTAAAATCATGCGAGCTGCTGAAATTGATTTCAGGAAACCTACACGCCATGGAGTTCTAGGACTTCCTGGGTATGTTCAATTCACATCTCCTATACGCAGATACTTGGATCTCCTTGCTCACTATCAGGTATTTTATGATTCTTTGACTATATCATATTTCCTCCATTTTGGATAGAGGGAAATAGGGAATTTATTAGTGGATCAAGAGAGAAGTGATATACTTAATCAGGAGTGAAGGCTGACGAGAGAATACTTTATTAGTTAACAGTGAAAGGAAACATTTTAAATATATGTAAGGAATTACCTATTTCAAAACAGCCCAAAAAGAAGAACATATCATTAAAAGAAAACCGAGGAGTGTATCATTAGCATTATTATGGTCTGTTGGTTTTCTGAACAAATGATTTTGCTATAAACTGGTATGTAAAATTTCATGATAATTGGCCGTGCTGATTGGTTTCTGAAATGTAGGTGAAAGCATATCTTAGGGGGGATTCCCCACCTTTCTCAGCTGGACAGCTGGAGGGGATGGCTTCTATGGTAAACATGAATGTGAGGGTAGTAAAGAAGCTTAGCTCCAGCAGTCTACGGTATTGGATAATAGAATATTTGAGGCAGCAATCAAAAGGAAAGAAATTTTCGGCTTTGGTCCTCCGTTTCATCAAAGATAGAGTTGCAGCAATACTCTTGATAGAGGTAAAGAATGCTTGCTTGATATTTTCCCACATGCTTTCTCATCTAGTGTTTTCTTACTCGGATCATGGTATCCTGGGGAATTATAGTTTTTAAGGACATGAAATATTTTGTTAAATATATATATACCCTACCTATAAATCATCCGATTCAACTCATGTAAACACCTGCATAGATTTTTTTTAAAAATTAAATTCAATTCTCGTTGATTGGTAAATATTTAATGCGTGTAACTGGTAAAATAGTTTGTGGAGGAATTAGTAAGGAATTTGTTAGGGTGTTAAAATATTCATATGCTAGGTATTCTATATATTTTCTTAAAATTGTGATTGTTGTAGTTATTTGAGGTAAGTATGGGTAATTATTGTAGATCTTATTAACATTTGTTGATTAGATTAATTGATTTATTTATACATACAAAGTTACAAACACATCATATTTTTATATAAATCTATTACAAATTTGTAAGAATATATTACATTTTCTAACATATATTTTTTGCAACATCACAAATTATCGTATTCGCATTCTGCATATAACAAAAATTTTGAATTTTGCACAGGAACCAAACCTATTTAGCAATAACTAAGTGGGGTGTATTAGATTGAGACTCTACATGATTTTTTTTGACTTTCAAAGTTGGGGTGTATTCAATCTAGATTTTAAAAAGTCTTTAAAAATCTAGATGTATTCAATTCAGATTTTAAAAAGTCTTTAAAAATCTAGAGGTATTCAATACAGATTTTAAAAAGTCTTTAAAAATCTAGAGGTATTCAACACTCTATGGATTTGGGATGAGGACCTAGCCCAAGCGGTTAAGTCCCTTGACTTCCAACGGAAGGTTGGAGGTTCGATTCCCACCGGCCCCCTATCCCTCCCTTTATTTCCCCTTTGTAATTGTGTGGCATGGGCTCCCACCACCCCTTTCCAGGCCTTCAATGGCTCCTCAAAAAAAAAAAAAAACACTCTATGGATTTTAATTCTTTATAGATTTTCATGGATTCTCTTAAAAATTATAACTACACGAAATCTCTCTAAAATCAGTCCGACTCTTCATAGACTCTATATAAATCGGTCAACTCTACGTGGAGTCTATAGACTTTCTAAATCTACCGATTTTTTTAAGTTCATAAAAATCTATTAAAATCTCAAACGAATACACCCAAACTTAACATTCAAATTTAAGATTACTTTGTGCCTCACCATGTAGGAGAGATGATTTTGTAAAGATTTTTTTTTTGTTTTTTTGGTATCTATCTATAGGTGCTCTAATGTGTGAAAATATGGAGGAAGTTTACGGAAGACGAGTCAATAAAATATCTATTAAAAAGCTCCAATGGAAATATGTTGATTATTTTTTCATTTCCTGCTCTCCTGAACTATTAGTACATGCTTTGTACAGGTTGGATTACAGGCTTCGGTCTGGGTATCGGTTGGTGTCCATGTGGGCGACCAAGTAAAAGTTCAGGTGGAAGAAGCACGCCCACGCGATGATATTATTAATTTCAAGGAGGTTCCAGGAATGTGAAGATATTATTAGCATGAAGCGCAGTGCCAAGCCCAATTAAGAAGCCCCTTCAATTCAGAAGATACAGAAACCATCATTTTTTGGCATAATTGTTATAATAGAGACTCGAGTATTAGACAGCAACGGCTTGGGTAATCGACTGCTCACTCTCCCAGTTTGATGGTTAAGGACAGAGGATGAGCACAGATTTTATCAGTTCTATTAATGCCTGAACAGTCCAACTAACCTTGTCCAATGCTTACGATCGTTCAAGTATCCAACCCATTTGAAATTCTTCTGGATTAGAAACGTGCACAAATGGCTGTCCATGAGAAAGCTTCAGAGGTTTCTCATCTACAGGAAGGACACTCTTGGAAACTGCCAACTAGATTTACAATTGTAAGGTTCTGAGTTCAGGGAAAGAAAAAAAAAAATCTTTGCATATAATATATAGTAGGTGCTTGGTACTAATACTTCTCCCCCATTGTCTATTCCCAATTTTCTGTAGTTTCATTCTATTATTGTGCAGTTGCACACACACACTTCATTATGAACAGTACTTTCTTTTTACCCCTATCTTCCCTGCAATGATAGGTATGATATGGAAGAATTAAATTCTGGTTCCCTACATGATTATGTATGTCTGTGTCTGCAGAATTGCTGGTCCATCTGCATTGATTGCAGTGCAGTGTGTTCCCCAGACGAGTCCTTACATCCTTAATTTTTTGTTGTGGTAATATTTGTGGAGATTCTTAGCCATGGGTGAGAAGTGAGAACACTGCAGGCCGCACAATTGTGTTGTAGCACTTGACTACCAAAGAAAGAAAATCAATGCTACATGCCATCATTAATGGTTTTAAAATGCACCGACAGCATGTATTCAATTCAATAGTAGTTGTGTGCTGTCTCCATATTTTGGAGTGAGCGTGTAAAATTAATGGTTGGTGAATTTTAGAATGGACATTGGACATTAATATATTTTTGTTATATATATTATGATTTTGGTCTATTATTTATGTATATATATATATATATATATATGATACTCTCTCTGCAAGTGTGTTTGAAACAAAGAAAATGGAAGAATAAAAATATGAGGCAATAGACAAAGAGAGAGATAGCAATAATGTGAGAGAAAGTGAATTGTCGGAAGTGTACTCTTCTTTCATAAACAAAAGGATATATATAGAGGTGCAGAGATGACTATTGCTACCATTAAACTATTGATGCAATTACTGACTTGCATAAGATATCAACACATTTTTCAGCATTAGGTGGATGCATTTATGAAGTAGGTAAGTGTTAAATCAGTGTCTAACACTCCCCTTGGATGTCTGTCCTCTATACAAAGAATATATCTCGTTAAAACCTTACTTGGAAAAAAAATCCTGTGGGAAAAAAAATCATAGTGAAGGAAAAATAGTACAATATTTTTATATTCATTGCTCCCCTGATATGAACATCAGTTGAGATTCTTTAGTTGACGCATCCCAATATTTTTTACTAACTTCTCGAATGTTGATGTTGGTAGTGCCTCGGTAAACAAATCTGCAAGATTATCAGCTGAACGGATTTGTTGCACATCTATTTCACCATTTTTCTATAGATCATGTGCGTAGAAAAATTTTGGTGAAATGTGTTTCGTTCTATCTCCTTTAATATATCCTCCCTTCAATTGTGTTATACAGGCTGTATTATCTTCATACAGTATTGTTGGAGGTATTTTTCTTCAGTAGTTATGCCACAATTTTTCAATATATGGTGCATCAAAGATCACAACCATACACACTCTTGACTGGCTTCATGGATTGCTAAAATTTCAACATGATTTGACGAAGTAGCAGTCAAAGTATGCTTCATTGATCTCCATGAAATTGCAGTACCACCACATGTAAAAACATAGCCAGTTTGAGATTGGCTTTATGTGGATCTGAAAAATATCCAGCATCAGCAAAACCGATTATTTCACG
The DNA here is from genome assembly GCA_030278955.1 of Hygrophila difformis. Lineage (NCBI taxonomy): Eukaryota > Viridiplantae > Streptophyta > Magnoliopsida > Lamiales > Acanthaceae > Hygrophila > Hygrophila difformis. The sequence continues at coordinate 13,614,948 of JAOANR010000014.1, read as the reverse complement.
TCGAGAATCATTTGGGTAAAATAACCCAAGATCAATAGTCCATTGGAGATAGCGAAATATATGTTTAATTCCATTCCAATGTCGTCTTGTAGGGGATAAACTAAATCTCACTAATAAATTTACTGCAAATGATATATCTGGTCTAGTGCAGTTTGCGAGATACATTATAGCACCTATGACACTTAAATATGGGACCTCTGGTCCAAGAATTTGTTCACCTTCCTCTTGTGGTCTAAATGGATCCTTTTTTATATCAAGTGACCTTACGATAACTGGAGTACTCAATGGATGTGCTTTATCCATATAAAATCGCTTTAATACTCTCTGAGTATAAGCTGTTTGATGGATAAAAGTTCCATTATTTAAATATTCAATTTGCAGACCAATGCATGATTTGGTTTTACCAAAATCTTTGATTTCAAACTCCTTTTTCAAGTATTCAACAGCTTTTTGGAGCTCCTCTGGAGTTCCAATTAAGTTGAGATCATTAACATAAACTGCAATTATTACAAACTCTTGTCCATTTTTCTTAATGAAAATACATGGACAGATTGGTTCATTTGTATAACCCTCTTGTACCAATGACTCACTGAGTCGGCTATACCACATCCGTCCGGATTGTTTCAATCCATATAAGGATTTTTGTAATTTGATGGAATACATATGTTAAGGATTTGATTCATATGTCTCTAACATTTTTAATCTCTCTGGGATCTTCATATAGATATATGTATCGAAATTTCCATATAGATACGCAGTAATAACATCCATTAATCTCATTTCAAGATTTTGATGGACTGCTAAACTGATAAGATATCTAAATGTTATTCCATCCATTACAGGGGAATATGTTTCATCATAATCAAATCCGGGTCTCTGTGAGAACCCTTGGGCGACTAGTCTCGCTTTGTATCTGACAATTTTATTTTTGTCATTTCTTTTTCTTACAAAAACCCATCTGTATTCGACTGGCTTTATATTCTCTGGTGTTTTGACTATCGGTCCAAAAACATTTCGTCTAGCCGGGGAATCCAATTCAGATTCGATTGCATCTTTTCATTTTAGCCAATCTTCTCTTTTCCGGCATTTATCAACCGATTTTGGTTCATGATCCTCGTCATCATTTATGATGTCAAGTGCTATGTGGTATGAGAATACATTATCTATGACAATTGCATCTCAATTCCAAACATTTCGGCTTGTGACAAAATTAATTGATATTTCATTATTTTCAATTTCCTGCTTATCTGGAGCTGCAAGTTCCTGCTCCCCTGGAGTTGTTTGCTCTTCAAGAGCTCTTTTTTCCTCTGGAATATTTTCTATAATTTTGTCACTTTCAATGATTTGTGATCCTCTTTTCTTTCGAGGATTTTTATCTTTGGAACCTGGTGGTCTACCACGCTTCAAGCGTGCTGTAGATTCATCTTTGTCACTTGTAATTGGTCCCTCTGGGACATAAGTTTTGATTGGAACATTTGCTGCCGGTATAAGAGATTTTGTTACTCTTTTAGAGTCGCATAATGCGTCCGGTAATTGATTTGCAATATTCTGCAAATGTACAATTCTTTGTACTTCTAGTTCGCAATCATTTGTACGAGGATCAAAGAAGTCTAACGGTGTTTTCCAGTTGATTTCTTTTTCTTTCTTTGGTTGATTTTTATCTCCCCCCTAATGTCGGGAAATGAGATTCGTCAAAATGACAATCTTTGAATTTCGCAGTAAATAAATCACCAGTTAATGGTTCGAGATATCGAATAATCGATGGTGATTCATACCGACATATATTCCCAATCTACGTTGGGGACCCATCTTTGTGCGCTGAGGCGGTGCAATCGGGACATATACCGCGCAACCAAATATTCTGAGATGGGATATATTGGGTTCATGCCCAAATGTTAATTGTATAGTGGAGTATTCATGAAAATGTGTCGGTCTTATCCGCACCAATTTTGCTGCATGTAATATTGCATGCTCCCAAGCTGTCAATGGCAATCCAGATCTCATTAATAATGGTCTGGAAATTAATTGTAAACGCTTTATAAGCGCTTCAGCAAGTCCATTCTATGTATGGATATGAGCAACGGGATGCTCAACCGTTATGCCAATTGACATGCAGTATTCATCAAACCTCTGGGATGAATATTCACCAGCATTATCCAATCGGATATTTTTTATTGTATAATCAGGGAACTGCTCGTAATTTAATAATTTGAGCAAGTAATTTTGCAAACGCATGGTTGCGAGATGATAATAATGATACATTGGACCATCGCGTTGATGCATCAATTAGCACCATAAAATATTTAAATGGTCCACATTGTGGATCTATAGGTCCACATATATCGCCCTGAATTCTCTCAAGAAAACTAGGGCTTTCAGTTCCCACTTTTGTTGGTGAATGTTTGGAAATCAATTTTTCTTGGAAGCAAGCAACACATATATAATCATTATGTTGCAGCAATTTTTGTTCCTTTAATGAATGTCCATGACTATTTGTAATAATTCGCCTCATCATCGTAGAGCCAGGATAGCCTAGGCGATTATGACATATCATATATTCATCATTAAGCCTATGGCTTCCAATAGACCTCTGGCCTATTTTGGGATGATATATATTAGTGGGCCTCTGGCCATCAATAAACCTCTGGTTTATTTGGGGAATATTAGACCTGTGATCAAAGTGATAATTTTCAATTGTATTTATCTTTATAAAATACAATCCAGATGACAGAGCTGGTAATTTTTCCAATATATATTTCTTACCATGAGTGTATTTGTAATTAATAAATATTCGACATTCTCTGAAGTCGATGTCTCGAGATGATACCCATTTTCTCGGATATCTTTAAAACTTAATAAATTTCTTCGAGACTTGGGAGATATGAGTGCATTTTTCACAATTAATTTTGTTTCCTCTGGAAAAATAAGGTTGACTGTGCCAATTCCTTGTATAATATTTTCACTACCACATATTGTGTTTATGCTTGTATCTCCCATTTTTAAATTGGAAAATACCTTATGTCTTTTAGTATCGTGTGCGTTGAAGCACTATCAATAAGACATATATTATAACTTTTATAATTCCCCATTTCGCTGTAATTAAAATAAGATATTATTAATAATAAAATAATATTTAACATAAGTGAAATATTACAATACAGAGACAATAATATAGCACACTTACAAAAGTAAAGACAGATACAGAAGTTCAAAGCGTAATGAAAACAGTAAGACAACATAACAATTAACCCAAATCATTATATAAATCACCAACTTGAAATTCTGGGATATTGGGCATATTCTCCTCAGAATTCATTCTGTCAACATGGTTTGTTTCAACCACCCTTTTTCCTTTCTCCTTCTGGGAGTCTTGGTAGATTTTTACCCAATGATCTCTGGTACGACAATTTTTGTACCAGTGCCCTTTTAGGCCACATCTATCACATTTGGCTTCTTCATAACTCTGTTTTTGGACATCACCTCTAGTGTTGCCCTGATTCTGATTATGTGTGTCTGTTGTGGGTCTAATATAAACATTGTTGCGGAAATGAATTTTCCCACGGCCTCGGTTATATCCACGACCACGAGGTCTCTGACCTCGGCCACAACCACGACTAGAAGATTCAGTCCCATGTGCCTCTGGCAATGGATTACAGCCACTTGGTCTCATTTCATGATTTTTTAATAATAAATCATTATTCTTTTCAGTCAATAACAAAAATATAATCAGATCAGAATATTCCGTGAAACCATTTGCTCGGTATTGTTGTGCTAATACCGAATTGGAGGGGTGTAATGTAGAGAATGTCTTCTCTATAATTTCTTTATCAGTAATTATTTCACCACACAGTCTTAATTGTGATACAATATTAAACAGAGCATAATTGTAATCATTTACTGATTTAAAATTCTGGAATCGTTAGTGTAACCAGTCATACTGGGCTCGAGGGAGATTAATTGATCTTAAATGATCATATCTCTTTTTTAAGTTCTCCCAGAGTTCAATTGGGTCTCTGACCGTTAAATACTGTGTTTTCAATCCTTCATCAAGATGATGACGGATGAAAATCATAGCTTCCTCACGGTCTTGGCTTGAAGCCTGATTGTCTTTTTCAATTGTTTTTTCTAGACCCATAGATTCCAAATGGATTTCGATATCCATTTTCCAAGATAAATAATTATCTCCAGATACTGTCAGTTGTCTGAAATCATGCTTTGCCAAGTTAGCCATAATAGAATTATTGAAATACAAAGATTAAATATTACCTCAAAGAAATTCCGGCAGAGCTCCGTTCGTAGCTCGTGCTGATAACGTGTTATATATATTATGATTTTGATCTATTATTTATGTGTGTATATATATATATATACCCTCTCTGCAAGTGTGTTTGAAACAAAAAAATGGAAGAATAAAAATATGAGGCAATAGACAAAGAGAGAGATAGCAATAATGTGAGAGATAGTGAATAGCAATAATGTGAGAGAGAGTGAATTGTCCGAAGTATATTCTTCTTTCATAAATAAAAGGATATATATAGAGGTGCAGAGATGACTATTGCTACCTTTAACTATTGATGCAATTACTGATCTGCATAAGACATCAACACATTTTTTTCAGCATTAGGTGTCTAACAATTTTGAAATTTTAGGTTACGCGTTCAATTTGTTTTAGGACCCGTTTGGATAGTTTTTTAGCCGTTTGTTTTTCATTTTTGCTTAAAATAAAATTACTTTTGGTCATACAATTATATGCCTAAAAGTTTGGATTGGCTTTACATGCCTAAAAGCATAAATTTTGTTTTTGACCGAAGCGATCAAGATGTTTCTAACCAGCAAAAGTTGGTCATCTCCTAACACGGTCCTTGCGTCTAGTGTAGGAGTAACTAGGTATGTCTGCGCCATCACAGAACACATAGCAGCAGGTTCGCCACGCCCCTCCCTCATATCGGCGCATGCACAATCATCTAGGAAATCAGCCTATGTGGCATCATCCCTAATGATCTAAGGCATCATAGTCATCATTTAGATCGCAACCTATATGGCGCGCCGTCAGCGCTCTCTCACTCGAAGCCATATGCGCTCACATGACATTCAGCTCCAAGTACTTGCGGCTAGCATATTGCGCATCTGAAGTCTGCTGGGACACCCGGACTACGCCCTAAATGCTTGCGTTCCAGTCCAGAAATAGAACGAGCTCAACCGGTGTTCCTGGAGAAGAACGCCGCCTGAACGCAGTTGCATTATATCCAGCTACTTTTTCAACCAAATATCCGACATTACACCCCAAATAACATATTGTAGCTATCACTTGCCTGTTTCTACTGTCTTGCATTGGTGCTTCCAAATGTTCTAAATCCAAAAATCACTAACACATCCCATTGTAGCAACAAGCTTAAAACCTAAAACTCTAAATAGTCTCTTTTAAAGACTTAAACCCTATAAATCTGTGAGAAACATGAATGTAATGGCTAAATCAATTTCAAAGAGTGTAAGAGTACATAATTATATAGTTACATAAGAGTGTCAGACCACTTGGTTGGGCCAATAGTAAAACTATACAAGAATAGATACAACAATAATATCTAACACCCCCCTCCCCTCAAACTCAATGTGGGAATGTGGACACCAACTTGAGTTTGTCCACCAGTAGGCAGAAGCGACCAGGAAGAAGCGACTTTGTGAAGATGTCGGCGGTTTGATCAGCAGTAGGAATGTAGTGTAAGAGCACAGTGTCTCGAGAAACATGTTGACGCACAACATGACAATCAACCTCAATATGCTTTGTGCGCTCATGAAATACATCATTATGGGCTATCTGTATAGCACCCTGACTGTCACAATAAAGAGAAGTGGATGGTGGTTGTGGCGCACCCAGATCAGCAAGTAACCAGCGTAGCCATAAGAGCTCGGCAGTAAAATCAGCAAGAGCACGGTACTCGGACTCGGCACTGGAATGTGAAACCAATGTTTGTTTCTTGCTACGCCAAGAAACAAGATAATCACCCAAAAAAATGCAATAGCCAGTGGTAGAGCGACGATCAGTAGGATCACCAGCCCAATCAACATCGGAATAGCCAGTAAGAATCAAAGAAGACTGAGCTGAAAGGTGTAAACCATGGAGAAGTGTACCCTTGACATACCGGAGAATATGCAACACAGCAAAATAATGAACAGTCCGAGGGGCAGCCATGAACTGACTGACAATATGAACGGCATGAGCAATGTTAGGCCGAGTAATAGTCAAATAAATCAAACTCCCAACAAGTTGGCGATATAAAGTCGGATCCTCTAGTAAAGTACCATCAAGAGGGGTAAGACGACAATCATGATCAAGAGGGGTGGAGGTCGTCTTACTGTAATATCCCGAATTAATTAATTTGTAATTAATTTATTAATTATAATTAATTATATAAAACAGATAATTTGAGAATCAGTAGTGGGATAAAACATTGGATGGCTAAAGAAGAATAATAGAGGAGAGGCCAATCCAAGTGGATTTAACAAGGGGTGCTTAAGAGTATTAAAAAAAGAATTTGGGCCAAATTGAAAATAGGGAATTTGCAAGTAAGTCCCTTGACTTTAAATTTAGAAAGTGATTGAGAAATTGGGCATTCCTCTCTTTCCACCATTCCCGTCAAAACCAAGAAGAGAGATTAGGGATTTTGAGAGCTCCAACCACAACCATGGAGAAGAGACAAGAACGGGCATGGGTGTTTGAGAAATTGGGGAATCGATTCAAGGTATTGTGCTCCTTTTCCCTTTCTCTTCTTCTTGCTCGCACATTGGGATTTGTGGGGCTGTTTTCATTTTGTTAGGGGAGAAATCCGGCGACTCGCCGCCACAGCGCACCGTGCGCTGTGGCAGGGGTGCGGCGCACAGGTCGCGGTGGGGCTTCCGCCCCGGCGGCTGCCAGCCTGTCGCCGACGCGGTGGTGGTGTTGGTGGTCCGATGGTGGTGGTGGATGAGTGATGGTGGTGGTGACAGTGTGTTGGTGGGGTGGAGTTTCGGAATTCTTTTTCTTGTTTAATCATTCTTTGGTAATTGCTGGGTGTATTCAATTCTTTGATTAATTAGTGGAATGTGGATTTATGAGGTTTTGGAGATTTCTATTAGAATAGAAATTTGACTTGGTTGTTTTAATTGGGATAAATTGTAGATTGTTATGAACTTGGTTAGATTGTGAATTTGGGGATTCTTGGATTTAATGTGTTAATGTGTAAATCTTTGTATAACTTTAATTGGGACTGTTGAGTCGATTAAATTTAGGTATCTGGAGATTATGTGTTGCAATTATTGAATATGGTTGTGTTGGGAATTCTTGAATGAAGTAGATGGTGATTTTGATATATTAGATTGAATTGTTGGCAAGGACTTCATTTGATAATTCATGGATCGTAGTTTGATTTTATAGTTGGGATCTTAACTTAAATGGGAATTATTTATTATGTTGGGGTTGATGACTTGAATGATTCTTGTATAATTGTGAGTAAGTGGGTTTGTTGAATACTTGCTTGAAGTGTGGTACATGTTGGTGTTAATAGAATTAATTGAGATGAGGTTACAAGAGTTCTAATACTTGATATTTGAACGCTTCAAACTTGTAGAATATTTTGTGGGATATTGGATTGATTGTTTTATTATTATTGACATTGTTGAATTATTTTAGAAAATTCTAATTCTATATTGGTAATGTGAAACTATCAATGCTAGTTAATTTAGTTAACTAATATTATTGGTTGGTTTGTTTATATTGATTAAAATTGGGGAATTGGCCATGTTTTGATTAATTGGGTATTCTTGTTGAATGGATTAAATTGGATTGCTTGCAAGAATGTGTTGGTGTAGATTGGTGGGATGGTATAGAGGTGTTGAAGGAGGATGTTGGAGAAGGTGATTGGGGATAAATGTTGGTATTGGAGAAAGGAAGGGTACTAGTCTGTTGGTATTGGATGAATGTTGGTATTGTTGTGAGAATTATTTTTAATTCTTGTGATTATATTTTGTATAGGGAACAACCGCGAAGCTATTAGAAGATTTAAGATGTTCAAAAGGGAAGCCGTGAAGATTTATAAAGGCAAGGGTTAGAATGGCATAATTGCATAAAGAGATAAGTGGAGATGTTAGACAATGTGAATTTAGATGATTAGGAATATTATTCCTAGGAATGCTTAAAACCTATTTCTAGATAACCTAGACGTATTTAAGTGTTCCACACGAATTGTATGATGTTTCTAGATAACCTAGACGTATTTAAGTGTTCAACACGAATTGTATGATGCCTTAGATGAGCTTGGATTATTATGCCTTAGATGAATCTAAGTGTTCTCGCGAATCATATGTTGCTTTAACAACTAGGTCAAACCTTAGAATCTTAAGGAATACCGGGTGGACGGGTTCCTTGCGCTATGACTTAAGAGAATATTTACTGTTATGTTGAGATTGGTGTATCTCAAGACCATTGTGATGATACTTGACAACTCTTATGATGTGTTCAATCTATGGTTTGGTTTTGGTAAATTATACGTCTTATGAAACTAATGCATGAGCCACATGGTATATGGAATTTCGGATATCGGATGAGGGTAATTGTCCCTTCTACGGGTAGAGCCTGTATGTGTCTATAACCCTAGGCAGTTGGAGTACTGTCTGGGACACCGGTGTTGGTAGTTATAGAGTCCTCTGCATGGCGAGATAAGCCTGTATGTGTCTATAACCCTAGACAGTTGAAAACTAGTCTAGGATGCCGGTGTTAGTAGTTATAGAGTCCTCTGCATGGCGAGAGATGATATTATTTGGTTAATGGATTATGGTGCATTGGATTGGTTTCATCTGACATATTATTTGGTTAATGGATTATGGTGCATTGGATTGGTTTCATCTGACGTATAATTTGACTAATGGATTATGAGCATTGGATTGGTTTCATATTTGATTAATGGATTATGGTGCATTGATTGGTCTCATCTGACATATAATTTGATTATTGGATTATGGTGCACTGGATTGGTTTCATATTTGACATATGTGCAGGGCGAGAGGTGATATTGGTAACTAATGGATTGTGGATATGATCATGTTGTATATGACTCGAGTAATATGTTCAGAATTTACTTACTGTCTTTAATTATTGTTATTAACTGTTGCTATAGATTCTTTATGATATGTTGCTTCTATTCCTTGCCAGTACAACGTTATGTTGTGCTGACACCTTGTCATTGTTTGGTTGTTTTATAGATTTTTCTACGGACGGCGCAGAACATGATGATGGGGTATGGGCTGAGCGAACTAGCTAGGGTGCATCTTTATGTTTTTATTTAATTGGAATATATGTTTATACACATTTATGTAGAGTTAATTGTCATTCATAGAGGTGATCGGTGAACCACTTGGATTTTTATTATGTGTTAATTTCTGGTATGGAAATTGTGAGCATGTCGATAATTTATTCAGGGCATGTAGCCCGGATATGCAATGTGATGTTCCTGGGATTGCTCACTGCTTATGATAATTTTTCTTGCTACAGTTATTTCTTTGTACTTGTATTTAGCCTTGTATTGACTGTCTAAGCTGAGTAATCGACAGTTTAGAACAGTTAATACGGCGGTGACGTCAGGAAAATGGTTTCAGATTTTCGGGGCGTCACAGAGTGGTATCAGAGCGGTTTCGCCCCTAAATGTGCTTAAACTTGATAAAAGTATGTGGTGAGGTGTGCGGGGATTGCATATAGGATAGGTATGCATTGTCATATGCTAGTTGGATTTATTCTTATGGTGTGATATTCTTTTTATATGCTGCGCACCTTGTGAATTCGAGCCATGGTTTGCAAGATAACTATGGACGAATAACTAGGATATCCTAAGAGATCTATTCTTTAATTCTGTTAGCAACTTGTTTAGAAGTTGCTGAATGATTATTTTTATTATTACTATTGCTTGCTTGGTAATTCTGTTAGCTTATTCTATTGTCATAATGTATGGGATCTGTCTTTAAGGTAAATTGCATGTATTGAACTACGGGACACGCACATCCATGCCATGCGAAAATGTGATGATGATCCATTGTCGGCAGATGGCTATAACATCAGGAGAATAATATCTCAGACGTCTTTAAATCTTAAAAATGTATATGGTAACTCATCTGGTTGTAGCGATTGACGGATTTAAGATGACATCTAATTCGAGACATTGAATTGAGTATACCGCAGAGATTAATTGGAGGTGTTGATGCGAGTTAATGGCGGAGGGCGCAATTCTCGTAATGCTGATATATATATTTATTTATTTATTGGTTATGCTTTATTTCTCAATCCTTTAATTTCATTTTCTTAATTATGAGAAATTGAATATCTCTACTATTTTCGTTGCTTCTTTTGAAGATCCTATTGTGTATGTTTTCGTACCAGCCTTCTCTCAGAGTTAACTCTCTTATTGGGACATGTACTGCCAATCACTAATGAGGCCATCTGAAATGGTCCTCATTGATACTCTATCAGTATTGATATTTCGGCCGCTTCATAATTAAATGGTCCGAATTATCCGCTATCTACACTGGTATGTTATCATTGCCTTAACTTTCAAACTTTCTATCGTTCTCAGAAATTACATGAGAACATTGCCACTGACTTCCTTAAATCTTTTTGGAAGCCTTTTAAGTATCTGTTTGAGTCAGCTTTTCCTTTCATTTAGTATTCATTATTTTAAATCATTACTACTACTTCATTTCTATTCGGAGTAGAGTCGTGGCGTAACAGACATTATGTTAGTGCCTTCTATTTTCTACTGGTCTACTATCCCTATAATAGATTGGAGTCTCAATCAATCAGCATAATTTCTTCTGCTACTCTGAATCATCTCGGTATTGGTTCACTTATTTAATTATATTTGTTCCATTATAGAATGACACTCCTTTCAGCACTATTGTTGTGCGATATGCTTCCATTTCATTTCAGAAATCATTATAAACATTATCTATTTCGCACCATCCCAGTAACTTTAATTTTCGCCAATCCAATTCATTTATACTAAAATCGGGCTTTTATCTACTTCGCAGACTCCTTTTAAATGAAATAGAATCTTTCCACCCTTGTTTACTTATTCGCATTTGTCGAATCAGAACGATGCTATGTAGACTTTTAACTTCCAGTAGGGAATTGATAAGGCTTCTGCAAGTCCTACTATCTTTCATTCTAATACTATGCTTGAGGGTAATAGGGTATGCTTTGATACACCCTGATAATCCGTTCTAATAGCATTTGCCTTCAACATTTTAGTTGAAGTACTCCTTGCTGATATAAAGCGTCTTGTTGCAAAACAAGGTGTTCTACCTATCTATATTCATTATACATTCCGCAAGCAACGATTTTTAGTTGTTCGCATTTCTTTTCACCTGCCTCGGAAGGTTTTCACATCCGATATAATTATGAATTTACCATACTCTTGGGAATTCGATCTCACTTCCTACCTAGTGTTAGAGATTGTTCGTTTCTTTTTGTAATGTAGGTTTATCTAAGGCGATAATTTCTATGGAACCAATGAGATCACTTTCTGGGTCACACCTTTATGTCATTCGGGGACGAATGATCCTAAAGGGGAGAGATTGTAATATCCCGAATTAATTAATTTGTAATTAATTTATTAATTATAATTAATTATATAAAACAGATAATTTGAGAATCAGTAGTGGGATAAAACATTGGATGGCTAAAGAAGAATAATAGAGGAGAGGCCAATCCAAGTGGATTTAACAAGGGGTGCTTAAGAGTTTTAAAAAAAGAATTTGGGCCAAATTGAAAATAGGGAATTTGCAAGTAAGTCCCTTGACTTTAAATTTAGAAAGTGATTGAGAAATTGGGCATTCCTCTCTTTCCCCCATTCCCGTCAAAACCAAGAAGAGAGATTAGGGATTTTGAGAGCTCCAACCACAACCATGGAGAAGAGACAAGAACGGGCATGGGTGTTTGAGAAATTGGGGAATCGATTCAAGGTATTGTGCTCCTTTTCCCTTTCTCTTCTTCTTGCTCGCACATTGGGATTTGTGGGGCTGTTTTCATTTTGTTAGGGGAGAAATCCGGCGACTCGCCGGAGGTGAGGAGGCGACGGAGTTGTGGGGAAGATGAGGAGAAGACGGTGGTGGCCATGGCGAGGCCGGAGGCGGAGCCTCCGGCTGGTGGTGACGCCACAGCGCACCGTGCGCTGTGGCAGGGGTGCGGCGCACAGGTCGCGGTGGGGCTTCCGCCCTGGCGGCTGCCAGCCTGTCGCCGACGCGGTCGTGGTGTTGGTGGTCCGATGGTGGTGGTGGTGACAGTGTGTTGGTGGGGTGGAGTTTCGGAATTCTTTTTCTTGTTTAATCATTCTTTGGTAATTGCTGGGTGTATTCAATTCTTTGATTAATTAGTGGAATGTGGATTTATGAGGTTTTGGAGATTTCTATTAGAATAGAAATTTGACTTGGTTGTTTTAATTGGGATAAATTGTAGATTGTTATGAACTTGGTTAGATTGTGAATTTGGGGATTCTTGGATTTAATGTGTTAATGTGTAAATCTTTGTATAACTTTAATTGGGACTGTTGAGTCGATTAAATTTAGGTATCTGGAGATTATGTGTTGCAATTATTGAATATGGTTGTGTTGGGAATTCTTGAATGAAGTAGATGGTGATTTTGATATATTAGATTGAATTGTTGGCAAGGACTTCATTTGATAATTCATGGATCGTAGTTTGATTTTATAGTTGGGATCTTAACTTAAATGGGAATTATTTATTATGTTGGGGTTGATGACTTGAATGATTCTTGTATAATTGTGAGTAAGTGGGTTTGTTGAATACTTGCTAGAAGTGTGGTACTTGTTGGTGTTAATAGAATTAATTGAGATGAGGTTACAAGAGTTCTAATACGGGATATTTGAACGCTTCAAACTTGTAGAATATTTTGTGGGATATTGGATTGATTGTTTTATTATTATTGACATTGTTGAATTATTTTAGAAAATTCTAATTCTATATTGGTAATGTGAAACTATCAATGCTAGTTAATTTAGTTAACTAATATTATTGGTTGGTTTGTTTATATTGATTAAAATTGGGGAATTGGCCATGTTTTGATTAATTGGGTATTCTTGTTGAATGGATTAAATTGGATTACTTGCAAGAATGTGTTGGTGTAGATTGGTGGGATGGTATAGAGGTGTTGAAGGAGGATGTTGGAGAAGGTGATTGGGGATAAATGTTGGTATTGGAGAAAGGAAGGGTACTAGTGTGTTGGTATTGGATGAATGTTGGTATTGTTGTGAGAATTATTTTTAATTCTTGTGATTATATTTTGTATAGGGAACAACCGCGAAGCTATTAGAAGATTGAAGATGTTCAAAAGGGAAGCCGTGAAGATTTATAAAGGCAAGGGTTAGAATGACATAATTGCATAAAGAGATAAGTGGAGATGTTAGACAATGTGAATTTAGATGATTAGGAATATTATTCCTAGGAATGCTTAAAACCTATTTCTAGATAACCTAGACGTATTTAAGTGTTCCACACGAATTGTATGATGTTTCTAGATAACCTAGACGTATTTAAGTGTTCCACACGAATTGTATGATGCCTTAGATGAGCTTGGATTATTATGCCTTAGATGAATCTAAGTGTTCTCGCGAATCATATGTTGCTTTAACAACTAGGTCAAACCTTAGAATCTTAAGGAATACCGGGTGGACGGGTTCCTTGCGCTATGACTTAAGAGAATATTTACTGTTATGTTGAGATTGGTGTATCTCAAGACCATTGTGATGATACTTGACAACTCTTATGATGTGTTCAATCTATGGTTTGGTTTTGGTAAATTATACGTCTTATGAAACCAATGCATGAGCCACATGGTATATGGAATTTCGGATATCGGATGAGGGTAATTGTCCCTTCTACGGGTAGAGCCTGTATGTGTCTATAACCCTAGGCAGTTGGAGTCGTCTGGGACACCGGTGTTGGTAGTTATAGAGTCCTCTGCATGGCGAGATAAGCCTGTATGTGTCTATAACCCTAGACAGTTGAAAACTAGTCTAGGATGCCGGTGTTAGTAGTTATAGAGTCCTCTGCATGGCGAGAGATGATATTATTTGGTTAATGGATTATGGTGCATTGGATTGGTTTCATCTGACATATTATTTGGTTAATGGATTATGGTGCATTGGATTGGTTTCATCTGACGTATAATTTGACTAATGGATTATGAGCATTGGATTGGTTTCATATTTGATTAATGGATTATGGTGCATTGATTGGTCTCATCTGACATATAATTTGATTATTGGATTATGGTGCACTGGATTGGTTTCATATTTTACATATGTGCAGGGCGAGAGGTGATATTGGTAACTAATGGATTGTGGATATGATCATGTTGTATATGACTCGAGTAATATGTTCAGAATTTACTTACTGTCTTTAATTATTGTTATTAACTGTTGCTATAGATTCTTTATGATATGCTGCTTCTATTCCTTGCCAGTACAACGTTATGTTGTGCTGACACCTTGTCATTGTTTGGTTGTTTTATAGATTTTTCTACGGACGGCGCAGAACATGATCATGGGGTATGGGCTGAGCGAACTAGCTAGGGTGCATCTTTATGTTTTTATTTAATTGGAATATATGTTTATACACATTTATGTAGAGTTAATTGTCATTCATAGAGGTGATCGGTGAACCACTTGGATTTTTATTATGTGTTAATTTCTGGTATGGAAATTGTGAGCATGTCGATAATTTATTCAGGGCTTGTAGCCCGGATATGCAATGTGATGTTCCTGGGATTGCTCACTGCTTATGATAATTTTTCTTGCTACAGTTATTTCTTTGTACTTGTATTTAGCCTTGTATTGACTGTCTAAGCTGAGTAATCGACAGTTTAGAACAGTTAATACGGCGGTGACGTCAGGAAAATGGTTTCAGATTTTCGGGGCGTCACACTTACAATCAGTGAGACCAGCACGAGCTAGAAGATCTGAGGAATACTTAGCCTGATACATAAAGTATCCATCAGGCGAGTCAGAAATATCAAGACCTAAGAAATATCGAAGACAACCAAGGCTCTTCATCGCAAAATGTTGATGAAGATAATGCTGAAGATCAGAGATACCCGATGAATCATCACCAATAATGATCATGCCATCAACATACAAAAGCAGAATAATGATCCCAGAAGACGAACAAAGAGAGCATGATCATGACTGCTACAAGTAAAACCATACTCTAGTAAAGCCGAAATGAACTTCTAATACCAAGCCCGAGGGGCCTGCTTCAAACCATAAAGCGCCTGGCGAAGCTTACAAACCTTGCCAGATGAATCAAATCCAGGAGGAGGAGTCATATAAACATCCTCAGACAAATCCCCATGCAATAATGCATTCTTCACATCTAACTGCTGAAGAGGTCAGCGACGAACAGCAGCAAGGGCAAGTAAACACCGGACAGAGGTAAGACGAGCAACAGGTGCAAAAGTCTCCTCATAATCAATGCCATACTCCTGAGTATAGCCCTTTGCAACCAAACGAGCCTTATATCGCTCAATGGATCCATCAGAATGAGTCTTAATCTTATAGACCCATCTGCAACCAATGGTTTTCTTACCATGAGGTAAGTCCACCAAATCCCAAGTATGGGTATTGGCCAAAGCCTGCAACTCCTCTTTCATAGCTTGCTGCCCAAAGGGATCAGGCTGGGTCTCACGAAAGGACCTAGGCTCATGGTGAGATAAAATAGCAGAATAACAATGATAATCACAAAGATGAGCAGGAGGATGACTTACACGAGTGGAACGACGAGGAGCGACAGAAGACACAGGAAGTGGTGCAGGCTCAGGAGACACATGCAGGTCTGCTGCATCAGGAGGTGGCAAGACAGGCGGATCATCTGCAACATGGGATGGTATGGTAGGCGGATCATCTGCAGCAGAGAAAGGTATGGTAGGCGGATCATCTGCAGCAGGAGAATGTATGGTAGGAGGATCTGGGAAGAGAAAATGAGAATGGAGAGTGACAGTATTAGAAGAAGGACATGAAATTGGGACAGAGAATAGAACATTTTGGTCTCCCAGAATGTAACATGACGAGAAATACGGAGACGATGAGAAATAGGATCCCAACACCGGTAACCCTTATGCTTTGTCCCATAACCCAAGAGACAACACAGACGAGCATGTGGTTCTAATTTATTGCGTTCATGATGAGGAAGAAGAACAAAACTGACACAACCGAATGGTCGAAGCGAAGAATAATCAGGAGTCTTACCATATAGGATTTCAAAAGGACTGACTCGATGAAGGACGGATGAGGGAAGCCGGTTGATGGTATAGACAACAGTAAGCTCAGCGTCCCCCCAAAAACGATCAGGATATGCAACAGACAAAAGAAGAGCATGGACACTATCTAAGATATGACGGTGTTTGCATTCTGCCCTACCATTTTTTTGAGACGTATAGGAAGAAGAGCGCTGAACCAAAGTACCCTGTTCAGAAAGAAAACGAAGGAGGGAAGAATCACGATATTCTAGGTAGTACAGAGAGTGTGTATAGGACAAGAAAACTGTGTACGAATCATGTTGGCAAATTGCACATACACAGTAGATAGCTTAGAACGACTCTTCAAGAAATAGATCCAAGTAAAATAGGAAAAATCATCAATAAAAAGAATAAAATAACGACAACCACTCATAGATGCAACCGGAGATGGACCCCAAATGTCTGAATGCACTAAATCAAATGGTTTTTCAGCAGTGCATAGATTTTGAGAAAATGAAAAAGCAGGTTGTTTGCAAAGTTCACAATGCAAACATTGAAATTGCTCAAAATGACCAGGACCAAGGAGACCTTGACTATGCAAAAACTGAACTTTGCTAGAAGAAGCACGACCAAGACAAAGATGCCACTGAAGACTACGAGAAAGGGATGTGGTGGCGGCAGAAATATGGCAAGAGGGGGATGGTCGAAGAAAATCAAGCTCAAATAACCGGCCCGTCTTGCGGCCCTTCCCAAGGAGTTGACCCGTCTGAGAATCCTGAACCTGCACACCAGAAGGGGAAAATAAGACATTAAGACCAATATCAACAACTTGCCCAACAGAAACAAGATTTAAAGCTAACTGGGGTATACAATAAGTATCAGGGAGATGAATAGAAGGGGACGACACAGTGCCAGTGTGGGTGACAGTCATATGGGTGCCATTGGCGGTATGGATATGAGGTAATGAAGAGACAACAGAAGAATATGACAAAATACTAGGGTCAGATGTCATATGATTGCAACAACCAGAGTCAAGATACCAGGAAGAGTTACCGGAGATGGTAGATAAGGCAGAATTATAACCTAAAACCTGTTTGAAAACGGCTTCAATATCATGAAGGGTGGGAGGCGACTCAGAAGTGGTAGCAGCACTTGTAGCAACAGCAGCAATGACAGAAGGAATTCCAGGAGACCTGATACCTGGAGATCTCTTAGATTTAGAAGGATAATTTGGAGCAATATGCCCCAAATGATGACAAATGTAACACTCCACCTTAGGACATGTGGCAAATGGGTGCCCAGTCTTCTTGCACTTCCAACAATATTGGGGGATCTGAGGAGAAACAAAATCCCTACGAACATCCATTTTCTCCATAACCAAAGAGAAAACAAGAACACAATAAATATGCGAAACCCATGCACGAGCAACCGACGCACAAACGCGAACACGTCGGATGAAAAATCCGACCACACCACGATGACCGGAACGGTGGAAGACCTAGGCTGCTGAAAGACGACGCCAAAAAACTGCTGGACGCACCGCCGCAAGAAAACGGCCAAAAAATTGGCCGCGGGATGTTTCCCGCGCGTGTGGGGCCAACGCGTCGCCGATGGCCACCAAATTTGGTGACGGTGATCGACTGGACGGCGAACACGATGGTGGTGACGGTGAGAACCGGTGACCACCGGAGGACGTCCGACAGAGGTGGCAGCGGCTGGGGTTTCAATTTGAATAGGTTTTTGAAATTTTGGATTCTAGCTCTGATACCATGTGAGAAACATGAATGTAATGACTAAATCAATTTTAAAGAGTGTAAGAGTACATAATTATATAGTTACATAATAGGGCGAGACCACTTGGTTGGGCCAATAGTAAAACTATACAAGAATATATACAACAATAATATCTAACAAAATCCACTATCACTTCCCATACAAAACTAAGAATAAGAATAGACGACAACAACAAGGGTGGAAGATGACACACTCTAACCTTCCAAAAGCTAGATCACCAAAGACTATTCCTCTTCCTTGCCTCAAGAACTCATAGTCATAGGCCACCCCTCCACCTTTCTCCCATTTCTTCTATTTCCCCCCATTTTGTGCACTAGGAACCATTATACCTGCAATTCTTCATTATGTCATTAATGTGGTCCCTCCCCTCTTATTTCAACAACTCCCAACACTATTCTCCAATTGTTTAATCTCACCGTTCCCAAATAGTCTCTTAAAGTAGCTCTCGACATTCACAAAATCGTTCGAATCGGATCTTTTCTCTGAACTTTAAAACCAGTTCAAGTAAACTCCAGTTGGTATAATCTAATAATCTCGTATGTGTCATTATAACATTAATAAATAGATTAAATTTTGTACACTATCGATCTCATTATCCCCCTCCATAAATACCCCATTCTCACATTCTTTTCCAAGCCCCAATTTCCACCCATCCTTATATTATTCCTTTCCATAGTGAAATCCAAAATGCCACCTACGTATACAATTAGTACAACTACTCTCCTCCTCCTGTGCTTCTGCTTCCTCATCACATCCACCACTCACGCCGCCATCCCGGGCGTCTACTCCGGCGGCCCCTGGCAATCCGCCCATGCCACCTTCTACGGCGGCGCCGACGCCTCCGGCACCATGGGTACGTACCCCCGGCCTCCCATGCATTTCCCCGTACAACGACTTAGGAGTAAATATATATAGTTAATTTAGACATTTCTACATGATAGACCTGAAGTACATGTTTTCTCTTCGCAGGCGGTGCTTGTGGCTACGGCAATCTCTACAGCCGAGGCTACGGTGTCAACACGGCCGCGCTCAGCACCGCGCTCTTCAACAACGGCCTCAGCTGCGGCGCCTGCTTCCAGATCAAGTGCGACGCCGCCCACGACCGCAAGTGGTGTACTCCTGGCAGCCCCTCCATTTTCGTCACCGCCACCAATTTCTGCCCGCCCAATTTCGCGCTGCCGAGCAACAATGGCGGCTGGTGCAATCCCCCCCGCCCCCATTTCGACCTCGCGATGCCTATGTTCCTCAGGATCGCTCAATACCGCGCCGGCATCGTCCCCGTCGCCTTCCGCCGGTATCCCCGAATTCGATTCCATCTCAAATTCTCATCAATCGCCTGTTGGTTGTTTATATTTAATCAATTCTTCGATCTTGTACTTGCTCGGTTGGTCGGCAGGGTTCCGTGCAGGAAGCGGGGAGGGATCAAGTTCACGATCAACGGATTCCGTTACTTCAACCTCGTCCTGGTCACCAACGTCGCCGGCGCCGGTGACATCGTGAGTGTGAGCGTGAAGGGCACGCGCACGCCGTGGCTCTCCATGAGCCGGAATTGGGGGCAGAATTGGCAATCCAACGCCATTCTTGTCGGTCAGGCGCTGTCGTTCAGGGTGACGGGCGGTGACCGACGCACAACAACCTCCTGGAACGTGGCGCCGGCAAATTGGCACTTCGGCCAGACTTTCACCGGCAACAATTTTAGGGTCTAGCTTGCCTTTAAAAAGTTCCCCCTAAATTAAACTTCAAAATTCTCTTTTTTTTTTCCCGGGAAGATTCTTAAAAAAAAAAAAAATAGCCGAAGAGAAATACCTTACTATAACTAATTATACTACAATCGTTTTTCCGACTACTTATTATTATTATTATTAAAAAATAAAAAAAAAATTTAAAAAAAAAAAAAAAAAAAAAAAAAAAAAAAAACTTATATGGGTGTTGGTTGTGTGTCTTTATTACCACTGGATCGACTTTGGACCAGTTTTGTTCAAATTAAAGACAGAAGCTGGAGAGGCTGCAAGAAATGGAAAGAAATGTAGCGCCCGCAGCTTTTGTCAAATTATACCACTGTAATAATACTACTACTTACAATATACTATGATCATGGGCTTTGAGCACATACGTGAAGTTTTATTTCGTGCTGTATTGTGTTCTATCTTCATCAGTAATAAATTTCGTTTCTGCATTTGAAGTTATAGCAATGAAACTAATGGAACAAATTAGATAAGGCAGTTTGTTGGATCAAATCAACCATGATCACGTACCACTTTCATTGCATAATGCATATAGTATATTTTTTGGCTTGTACGAGAAACCCTCAGGTCGTCACGTCGTGCGCAATGCCATTCCATATAGTATATATTTAAGATCAGCCAAGAACAACAAAATTTGCAATTTATACAAAACTCATGACTTTTACTGCACCATTTATGCGGGTGTGCAGCATTACAAGAATATTTTGGAAAATTTTAATAGGTTGGCAAGAATTTACAACCAAAACTTATCTGTTAAAGGGTAATTAATAATAATTGAATTTGGTAGAAAATTTTAAAATTTTTATCGTGTGAAGTCATTAATTATTAATGCATGGGTTTTCCTATTGCCTATTGGTACTTATTGAGCGTCCTATTTGGACCAGAAAAGATTTTTGGGGCTTGGTGTATCGTATGCCAATCTTCCATTATTGTAATAGTAATGGATACAAACATGAACTGCAAGATTGTGGTGGGGCTGCCCTGCACTTAAATAATTTTGACTTTGAATCTTACTCTGTGGATTGAGCATGCATGAAATTACTAGATATGATATGGTTATATATATATATATATATATATACTCCCTCCGTCTCATTTAAGATGTCTTATTTTATTTCTGCACACAATCCAATGCAGTTTTTAAATCGATCATATCTCAAAATATATATAAGTAAAAATTATGTGAAATATATATTCTAAAACTACACGATTAGACGAATCTAACAAGACCGAACTCGATTATTTTTTCAAATATTTACTTGCAATAATATTGAGTCAAAGTTAAATAATGAACAGTACCAAAAAGTCAAACAGGACGTCTAAAGTGGGAGGGAGGGAGTATCTTTTAACCACTAAAAAATTCAATCGGTAAATTCGAAATTCAATAACTACTTGGACTAGGAATTGGAAATGAGGGATAATAGAAACCGCTTTATTTAACTCATCTTTATCTCTTTGAACCGGATCATATTAAAATAATTCGTTATAATTTGGTCTTTTCTTAAAATAAATAAAGAAAGATGGATATTTTTTACTCCAACTCTCTACTCGAATTTCGAATTCGCTTTAAATCATGTGCTTGATCTTGTGTAAGGAATCTTTATTTTAACTGATGTTGATAATTCATTTTGGACTTATTTATTTCAGTGGTTTTATATACAAGTGATATAATGCACACAATTTTTTTACAGAATCATCATACATACATAGAGCAGAATAATGTGGTAAATGGTGATAATTAATTACTTCCTCCATTTTCTAAATATTGTAACGGACCCACTGTGCACGCAGTCCAATGCACATTTTAAATCATTAATAACTCAAGTTCGGTACAAGTAAAAATTCTAAAAGTTCGATATTTAAAAACTACTCGATGAGACGAATCTAACAAGATCCCACTTGGCTATGTTTTAACATGTATAACTATGATAAAACTTTAAGCCAAAGTGCGTGGGTGAACATTACCAAATTTATCAATGTTATATTCTTTAAAAAACGGGGAGGGGGTATTAAAATAAGGACAAGTTGAAGGTCAAACACACAAAGTGAAGGGGATATATACCTTACATGCATATATCGTGATGACAAATAATTGAAAGGCTGAAAGGTCCCCTGGGCACTGCCTTTCTTATCTCTCATCTATTCCTCCTAAAGTAAAAAAATCTCATACCATGATTCTTATTTCTTGATTCTCTGCGCCATGAAATTGCACTATCACTGAATTTAATTATCCTTTTAATTTGTTTGTCCCTTTGTTTCTTTCTTCCTGTTCTAGTATTTCCCTGCACTTGTTGCTCAAAGGCTTTCTCAATTTTAAACCTTTTGCTAGTGATCACAATTATTGTTCCAATGAGTGACACTCTCCCACTCCGCAAAATTCAGACTAGGGTTTCTCAAAACATTCTTACATCTTTACAATTATCCCCACTATTCAGACTAGGGTTTCTCAAACCTTATTCTTACATCTTAGGTCCTGAACAATTGAATATATACCCACAGAATATATATATTAGGCCAAAATTATCTCCATCTTGGCTCACTTTTGATTTATATCCGCGTGGCAATTTTCTTGCCAAGGGCGACCTACAAAAGAAAATTCTCTCATTGTCTTTTACTCCATCCGTCCCACTAATTCCGTCTCATTTTCCTTTTTAGTCCGTCCCATACCATTGTCACATTTCCTTATTGGGAAATAATTATATACTTTAATTATCAAATTCTCTCTCATCACATCACATCAATAAATAAATATATTAAAATTTCAAACACACAACTATCACATCACACATAAATAAATCAATTAAAAATTCAAATTCATTACAATCACATCACATAAATTCCTAATTTACCCTCACTTTAAACACTAATCTACCCTTACATTAAATACTAACTATCCCCACATAAAATACCGTGCCCAAAAGTTTTGGGACATTATTAGTGGGACAGAGGGAGTAATTTTTTTCACCCCTGTTAGTGGTAGAAGTTGGAATCCTGGCCTGAAGGAGACTAGGATATATAGAATCAGCTTAGCTTATGGTGATAACCTTGCAAGAATATAAACCATTCCTTCTTCTGCACAAGTGTGTACAAGACATAAGTTGGCAATTTTTATATATATGTGGAGAAGATAATAATATATGTGTGTGTGCGTGTGTGATTGGCCAAAGTTTGAACATGAAAAAAGCTGAGGATCGGATGTGCTAGTGATGAGGTGAAAACATTTGCCAATTGGGGCATTGACAGACACTCTTTTTTAGGAAAAAAAGCCAATATAGTCCTTTATTTTTACAAAAAAGTCAAATCAGTCCTTTTTTTTATTTTTTGGTCAAATTGGTCCGCTACATATACTAATTACGTCCCAATCGGTCCTCCATCCACTAATTATGCCATAATTACATATTTTTGGCCAAATCAGTCCTTTTCTTTTTCAAAAATCTAAATTGGTCCGTTATTAATTTTTGCTCTCTTTCATGCAGTCCAATGCACATTTCAAACCACTAATAACTCAAATTCGGTATAAGTAAAAATTCTAAAATTTCGATATTTATAAACTACACGACGAGACGAATCTAATAAGATCCTACTTAGCTCATTTTAATTTCTATATCTATGTTTAAAATTTAAGTCAAAACAAGTGTGTGAATAGTAGCAAATTAGACAATATAGTTATTAAAAAAATGGAGGGAGTATATCGCAATTGGTCTTCATTTTATGAAGAAACACCAAAAACCACCGAACTCTAAAAGATGATCCATTTGTTTAATAACTACCATTTTTTAATAACTACATTTTATGGAGAAACACCATTTTATGCGATATTCTCCCTCCATTTTTTTTAATAATTACATTATCTAGTTTGCTACTATTTACACACTTGTTTTGACTTAAAGTTTAAACATAGATATACAAGTTAATAACGGACCAATTTAGATTTTTGGACTGCATGAAAGGGGGCAAAAATTAATAACGGACCAATTTAGATTTTTGGAAAAAAAAAAGGACTGATTTGGCCAAAAATATGTAATTAGGGCATAATTAGCGGATGTAGGACCAATTGGGACGTAATTAGTATATGTAGCGGACCAATTTGGCCAAAAAATAAAAAAAGGACTGATTTGGCTTTTTTGTAAAAATAAAGGACTATATTGGCCTTTTTTCCCTCTTTTTTATGGTAAATTAAATAAATTGGGGTTTGTGGAGAAAGCATAGGTTCTTTCCCAGTCAAAAACAAAATACATAACCGCCATTGATGTAATTGTGCCTTAGTTTACTATGGTCTATGGACTGCTTTTTCGCCTTACCTAGATTTCTATGCTCTAACCATTCTTTCCACACTACAAGATTTTTTGGTTATAGCGACGTCACTGTGCGATGCTAAGAGAGTATACGGTTGCTAAAACCTCTCAGCGACCGCAAAAGGTAGGTCGCTATACAGCTGGTTACAATTTGGGCGGCGACCGCTCAGTAAAGCAGTCGAAGCTGTCCGCAACAACGTTAGCGACTGCAAACGGGGTTGCAAGACTTTTGCAACCGGCTCAGCGACCAACTTTTGAGGTCGCTGAGAAAAACAAAATTTTCTTAATATTTTTCATTTTTCTGTATCAGCGACCGCGTTAGCGACCGCAATTTCAATTAACTCCACAATTTTGGATCACTACAAGAAATATCGAATTTCCCGACCGAAAAATGCGGTCGGCAACACCAAAATGCGGGTCGTTTCTGGGCTTCCCGACCGCATTACCGACCGCAAGTGTCGGTCGGAAATCTGTTGGTCCGAAATCTGCCGCCGACCAAAAAAAATTGTCGTTGGGGACTTGCCGACCGCATTGTCGACCAAACCAAACGTTGGTCGGCAATTTTCCCGACCGAATTAGCGCAAAAAGTGTGGCTAGGAGGGCTCGAACCCAATCCCTCAACAACACAAACCCCCACCTTAACCAACTTGGCTAGCTATCTAACCCACCAATCATATCACTCTATATGTCATATATTAAACCCTTCCCAAATATATTTTTGAAGATGCTGAAGAGAGGACTCGAACCCTGGTGGGGAAGCCTGTAACAACCCGAATATTCTTATATTTCACCCGCACTTATTATTAGTATTATTTTTATGGGACTCAAATTTTATTATTTTGGGAATTTATTTTGTTTTGAAATTAAAATTTTACTGAGGTATAGTATTGCACTTTAAATTATTTAATAAATAATTATGAGTATTTGAAATATATGATCTTTAA
Source organism: Hygrophila difformis (assembly GCA_030278955.1). Classification (NCBI taxonomy): domain Eukaryota; kingdom Viridiplantae; phylum Streptophyta; class Magnoliopsida; order Lamiales; family Acanthaceae; genus Hygrophila; species Hygrophila difformis. The sequence continues at coordinate 13,589,899 of JAOANR010000014.1, read as the reverse complement.
ATATTTTGTTTAAACTTGTTAGTTAGTTTTTTTTAAAAAAAATGAAAATGAAGATAAATACTACAAAAATGACGTAACACTACATATTTAATAGATAATATATATATATAATATATTATGTTGGAGTAATATAGATAGTATATAATAATAATATATGTTGTAGTAACATTTCTCCCACATCGGACAAGTCAAAATGGATACACTTCTGTTAACATAGCAAAAATATATTAAGCCCAATGGAGTTGCTCGTCTAAATAAATTAGCCCAATTGGGTAAAATATATCCGGAAGAGGGAGGCCGCGTAGACAGCCCGGAAGAGGGAGGCCGCGTAGACACAGC